>VDFB02387728.1:0-18709 GCA_007258455.2 Sequoia sempervirens | reverse complement strand
ACAACAAGGTGTCCAAAAGATGTGCTTGTAAGCACTCTCAACCATCAAACTTGCTAATCTACACACATGTGTTGAATTAGTAACCACCTGCACAACATTGGCTGCCCCAACCTCCTCTATAGCCTCTTTCAAAATATTAAATTGGAATTTTGCATCCTTGCGCTTCCCAGAACAATCAACGGCTCTAAGGAAATATGAACCAGCTGAACATGTGACTATGATGTTTATAAGTGGCCGTTGTCTAATATCGGTCCACCCATCCATGATAATAGAGCAGCTTGTTCTAATCCAACACTGTCTCATGTCCTCCATCACCACACTCACCTTAGAATATTCTTTGTCAAGGAGTGTAGTGCATAATTTATTTTCTCCAAGGGGAATGAATGAGGTACCAATAGCTGCCACATCTCTAAACATTTGTTTGAAGTAGGGAGAACGTGCTACATGGAATGGGATGGCATGGGCATAGAAAAATTTGGCAATGGAAGACTCTGCCACATCTCGTGCTTGCACATTGAACATACTTGCAATTGTATTTTGCTGCTCACTAGAAGTAGCAACCTTCCTCTTCCCTCTTGTGGAAATATGAACATCACCCGCACCACTACTACCACTACCAACACTAGGACTACCAAGCATAGAGGGCATAGGTGAGGTTGAATGTGCAGATTGAGTTTGCATAAGCTGATCCATAGGCCTTCCTCCGGCCTCCAAGTGCAATCTATAACACTCCATCCTCTCAAAATCTTTTATATCTTTACAACCCTTGACCCCATGGCCTCCAAAACCCAATAGATGAGAATAGACTCTTGTATAGCTCCCATTATATTTTTCTTTGCAAATGTGACATAGCCACAATCTACTACCCCCAGTGTTTTTCCCTTTGCCTTTGTCTACACGTGATGCTAGTTGAAGAAAAGGTTTTTTAGGATTAAAAGGGCCTTTTGCATATTTTTTCAAATCTTCAGAAGGGATATCAAATGGGTTTGTTTGAGGCTGCCCCATATGAACTGATTGGTTTTCTTCCCCCCTCTCAACATGCCCACTATCTTCACTACTGCTGTTCATTTTGTTTTGTTTTGGTTTTTGCAAACTGAAAATAAAAATAAAAAACAAAAAATCATACATTTTATCATTTTAACTTAGAAAAAAATGGAAAAAAATGAAAGATAATGGAAGAATAACTTACCTCTTTCACTTCTCTTGTTGGTTGCTGCCTGAATGCTCTCCTTTTTTCCTCCTAAATGCTGGTTTTTCTTCTCCAACAACTCCTTCAAACCCTCCTCTTTCTCTTCTCACTTTTGCTCTTGGCTGCAATTTTATTTTGGCAAGTTAAAATGAGGTCAAATGAAGGTAAGAAAATGTTTTAAGTGGCCATATTAGGGTTGGGAGGGCGTGGGGCCCACAAAAGAAAGAATTAAAAAAAACCTTTTGTTTTTGTGTTTAAAATGCTGCTGGGCGATGGGGGACGGCCAGCCGTCCCTGGGACGGTCGAGGACCTGGAGCAGGCGCCCCGTATTCTCCTGCCTCCTAGATGGTTGGTCATCCCTTTTATTTTCTCTGGACGCTTCTCCAATTGGGGACATTACATCCTAATTTTTTGGAAACCTTTTTTGGGACAATCGCCGGCCATCTCTAGGCATCCCCTCGGCTCCCCTCAAACATTTTTGGGACAAAAATGGAAGCAAAACCTAGGGATATGTCCGTGTATCCTTGCATAATTAGAATTATATGTAATTAATATCTAACCACATAGTAAAGTGAACTATACATAGTAACAAATGTTGAGTGAATAATTTGTTTAACTCCAATAAATGTCAAAACAAATAATACTTACTAAAGGATAATAACTTGTTAATTCAATTTATTTATTCTTTTACACTTAACACTAATTATTTCAATTAGAATGAAAAATTCATTTACCTTTGTATGTCATACCTGAAAATATGTAGATAAAATTGTTAACTAATAGTTCAATGTCAATCCATGATTTTTAAATAATCCTAATGTATACCTGAAGACAATACCTACAACTAGCACACATACAAATTTGTACTACGTTTATTGTAATTTTACAAAGTCTAGGTTAATGCCTTAACTCAACCTATTATCATTTAAGCACTATACCCACGATACAGACAATATTTCTAACTATTGAATAGAAAGGGCAAAGTACCTTTACACTTTGTTTCCTTTGCACATACACCATTCAACAATTCACTATTCCCACACATCAATTCCCTCTCTTTATCTATTGTCTCTAATAATATTTTGGGCTCTCACCACACACCTTTCAAATATTCTTTCTACTGCCTGACATATACACACATGCTAGTTGCTTCTCAATACCTAGCATGGCTCACACCAATTTAGGGGACTCAAACCTTTCTTTTCCATCACACCCATTCTCAAGTCCTTCTTAGCATCGCCTTTCCATTATTCCTAGAATTCAATTGTAGGTGCACCATTTTCAATCTACCTTTAATTTAGTTCCCACTCAAGCATCTCTATCATGTTGTATCCATTTGACCAATCCTTGCACTTAACTTCTTATATTCTCCATCATTCATAGGTTTTGGTTCCTAGCATTGCTTGAAACTTTTACATTTTGGGTCTATGATGAACCCACACACAAATCCACCCATTTCACCATCCCTCCTTCAACACTAACTTTTACAATCCTTAAGACTTGCATTGGCCTCTTCTACCTCATGCCTTCTTACCATTATGTTGTGCAACAACTTAAGAGTTATTTCAATATCATTGAAAAACATTATTCTACTTCAGATTTTATTACTTGGTGCATTTCATTTTATATCTCAAATAATCATCAAAACATAATGTGGCAATCAACCAACTCTCTTCCAATTTGAAACCCATATATTTTCTCATGACATAACATCAAGCTTGAATATTTCTTTCTTCATTTAAGCTACTCATTCCCTCTCCACTTTACTCCTTAGTATAAGAATTTCTTTTCCGCTTTAAGGAATATCTTTAGGATCATGGGGGTCCCAACTAGGCCCTTAAGTTGCAATGAAAATTCAAAAAAAATAAAGTTAGGAAACTTGACATAAAAATTTGAATAAGTTATTAACATAATTTGGAAAATATATAAAAAAAAAAAAATTAGAATATTGAATGTAGTTTCTAAGATACAAGTCCTCTTTTGAAAAAAACTAAATCTAGTTGGTGAAATTTTGAAAATTTAATTCAATTGTACTAAATTTTCAGGAAAAAAAATAAAAAGTAGGTGTATGTTTGACCAACCCGAGTATAATAAAAAATAATATATTTGAAACTTTCAATATAAGTAGTGGACACATGCCCAAATTCGCCACATTTTTTAAAAATTTTTTTTGCAAGTAAATAATTAGTTATGAATTTTTTAATAGAAATTTTTAAAAACATTAAAATTTGTTTTTCTAACCACCATAACTTGGTCAAAAAGTTATGAAAATCAACTTTTCTTTTATTTATCCTATAGTATGGGCAGCATAGAATGTGCTAATTTTTTGGATTCAAAAAATGTGAAATCATTTGAGAATTATAGATTTTTTCAATTATCCTATCAATCAAGACTTTAATTAGAATGCATGTAGAAAATCAATAATAATTATCTATTTAATTCCAAATAATTCATATCATATATTGGTGGAAAGCTAACAATTTTATAAATAAACCATTTTCATTTCATCAAATTCAGATAAAAAATATGTCGTTAGCTAATTTTGGGTCATATCACCACTTTTTGGACCCCCATGATCTTGCACTCACCCTTTAGCAATCATCATCGTTGTCTTGGGAAGCACCAACACCTTCTAATGTGGTTGGTTCCCCCATTCTTTTCTTCCACCATGCCCTTCACATTTTTCTAGGCGCATTGAAGTTGGAAGATGAAGGGTTCTTGTGGTAGGTGAATCAACCTTCTTAATAATTGAATTTTTTTTTTTTTTTTTTCCTTTAGTATTTCTCAAATATTTTACTTTTAAAAACTTAATTTTTTGGAAAATGTTTAAAATCATACCCTTTTTTTATAATGTGTAAAATTATATTGCACATTTAGACAACATACTTAGAGAGATATGAAAGAAACAAGATGAAGAAAATATAATCAATTCATCAATCTCCAAAACCATTAATTTATTAGACTTCAAAAATTTCACCATCAAATTTAGAATATAGTGTAAAATCTTCCTGTAAAAATTATTTCATGAAACCTTACCAAATCTTCTAAAATAACAATTTTTTTGGGTGATGCAAGATTGTGTGTGGACCCAGATGCTCCTACATCAAGATCTTGCATCAAGAACCTTCTTTGGATCTATTCTAATTTATCAAACCACAAAGAGGGCATGATAAATAGGAACATAAGGTAAATAACTATGCTTTGGATAGTGGACTTTAGGAGGAGTAGTTTACTAGCATTGCTAAGAAGGTTTCCCTTCCAAGTCGCAAGTTTTCTTTGAACTCTTTCAAGCAAGTTGGACCAAATAGTATTATCAACCTTACTCACTGTGAGATGCATTCTTAAGTAAGTTAAAGAGAGAGAAGGGATTTGGTAGTTAAGAATCCTAGATATTTTGGTTTGGAGTTGGAGGGGAACATTGAGGAAGAAAAAAACACTTTTAGCTAGATTAATACACTAACCAAAAGCAAAATCAAACTTTTAAAGAATATTTAACCACCCCTTCACCTCCAAAATAATGGCTTCCCCAAGAAGGATCATAGATCATCAATAAATTATTGATTAGAAATCAGTTGGGAGATGGAAGAGGTAGCAAAACCAACTGATAGCAACCTAGGTGGTGGATACCCCTAACCAACTCAAAATGATCAGACTCAAACAAGAGACCAGCCCTTACAACCCTACTCAATCAACCTTTCACCAACACACACCTAGTTTCTTGTAGCCCTCAAAACAAACTTTTCCTCAATATCTTTAAGAGAAGGCCGTATAGAGGCCAACCAAACACCAACTAAGACTCACCATAGAACCCAACATAACATACCAAAAGGATTCAAGAGATTTCTTTAAAACAATATAGGGAAACAATAGACTACCTGGCATTTTAGGCCACAAAATAGCCCTCTTTTACAAAGGATATGTACCTCCTAAACACTTTTCTTTCACCAAAAATCAATTGACAGTCACTAATTATGTGACAAAATGCCAAATTCCATCATCAATTCTCAGATCGGGCATCACCCAATTGCTAACAACTTAACTCCTCTACCTTCAAGACCATAAAATCATCTAACCTACCATAACAAGAGTTATTATATTGAGACATAGGCTTTGAAAGTAGGTGTAATGACTAAAAAATGATTTAAACTTCAATCAAACCCTTCTCTAGCCTTTAACATGCAATTTTCATAAAATTAATGAGTTCTCCCACAAATCACAATGAAAAACTCTCAAACTTGATTCAATTGAAAGCTAATCCATTACCCTAAAAGATACAAAAGATTTCAAGGAAAGTACAAACTTTATGGGGTCATACAGATCCTAAAAATTGCACAATAACAGAGAAAATTGTAGAAAACATTGTATTTTATATGAGTGATTCCAATAAAAATCTTCTTCTATCAAGCTTCAAGCCTTTTAGATGATTTTTATACTTTTCTAATCAAAAACAACCATCCTAACATCTATAACTACCTTTTAAAATTCTAAGACCCTTCAACTTCCTAAAATTTGCACTTTTGCAATTTCTTGCTTGACAATATTTACAATTATTTTTAGCAACTTTTGCCTAATTGACACTAATGACTCAAAAACCACCCAATTACATATAAAATGGTCTCATTAGATGTTATTTAATATTAATAAACCCTATCTAGTGCCAAAAAATACCTATCACCTATACTTAGCATATTGACCTCCATTTGTATCCTTCATTTACTTGGGTGCTCTTGCACCATACAACCCCACTGAAAAAGAACTCATGTCACATGAGTTATTCCTTGTTCCATGCTCTCCACATATTCTCTGATCTACAAACACCTTCCTTTGATTCATATACTGAAATCTTTCACTATACCCTGTATCTTTGACCTTGCTTACACTTGGATATGGTTCCACTTTTACAATCAGACATGATGATGGTATTTTACCAGTCCCTTGATCAAAACTAGTTGATGTTTCTCCCTTCATGCTTGTAAATAAAAACTTACCAAAAGCCCCTCGACCTGCCTTCCCCTTTATCATAGCTTCATGCTTGCAACTATCATTAGTTTCTTGTGCTCTCTATGCTTTCATCCTTGTCATCAGTCCTTTTATCTTACTAGCAACATGTACTACTATACTATCAGATCTAGGACCCACTGTACCTACAAATACCACATGCTTTACAACCTTACTTTCAACCAAAGGACACACCATTGTACAAACCAAGACATTATCATTCCAATTCACTATCAACCCATCCTTCAACCTTGCATTTAACTTCATCACACCTGTTATCAAAGCATTTTGAAGCTTCAAACTAACTGTAACACCCATCCTTTTAACATGATTATCTTAGTCTCTTTACCCTTACTTTTATCTTCTTCCACAAGTGGAGTCAAAACAAATGTACTTCCATCTTGCTCTATGGTATAATTTTTTGCTCTCCCATCATACAATGCATGCTTGTCAAACTACTAGGGCCTATCTAGGAGTAAGTGGCAATAATCCATGGGAAAAATATCACAAACTACCTTGTCTTTATAACCACCAATTTGAAATTCTACAACAACTTGTTCATTAACCAAAAGAGATTTCCCATCACTCAACCAAGACACCTTATATGGAAATTCATGAGAAATCTTTTGCAAATTCAGTTTACTAACCATCTCACTTGACACCATATTCTTTGTAGAGCCCGAATCGATGACAATTTTGCATACCTTGTTCTTACACTTATATGTGTTCTTGAAGAGATTCTTTCTTTGCAATGGTTCCATCTCCTTTGTTGCCTTAAGTATAGTCTTCCTCATCATCAATGATTCACCTATTTTAGGAGCAACATGATAACATGTAGAATTACTACTCTCACACTCCTCTTCTTGTACTATTTGAGCCCTCCTTTCAGTCATTTTTTCACCTCCACTTGATGAAGTACCAAAATTTTTAGGGAATTTCCAAGTAGGATGAACAAATTCATTACAATTATACCATCTTCCTAAAAAGATATTTGAACTTCTTCCTCCACTAAATTTTCCTCTAAAGCCCCTAAAACCTCCTCTTGCATCAGCAACTTTCTCTTTACCTTTACTTTCTTCTTCTTGTTCCCCATTTGGCTTCTTTGATGTAGGGATTGATCCTCTCCCTCTTGTATTATTACCTCTACCTCTAACAGACTTCTCTTGCCTTCTTTTGATCTTTTCCTCCACCCTAATAGCCAATTGGAAACACTCTTCAATAGTCTTTGGGTTAGCAACAACCAGTTCATCTTGTATATTAAATCTAAGGCCACCTAAATATCTAGCCACCATTTCAACTTCATCTTCATATCTTCTCGACCATATACTTAGTTTGTAGTATTCATTAGTATAGGTCTTAACATGTAAATCCTTTTTCTTCAAACCTTGCAATCTCTTATACAATTGAACTTCATAGTATTTAGGAAGAAATTTACCTTTAAGTTTTGCTACCATCTTATCCCAAGAAAATATCCTTTACTTACCTTGTTTTCTCCTTTATGTTTGCTCATAGCCCCAACATAGAAGTGCATGACCTTTAAGTTTTTTTTTTACTATTTTCACCTTTTGCTCATTTGAAATGTCTTCACTTTCAAAGTGGTTGTCCATAGCTGCAATCCAATCAAGCAACTCTTCCTCATTCAAATTTCCACCATACATAGGAAAATCAACCTTTACCTTATGTGAATTACCTTTGACTTCCTTGAGAAAATTTTCCATCCTTTGATCTTCAGGGTCTAACTCCTCATCCAAATCTTCATACTCTTCATCTTCTTCTGCATCTGATTCACTCTCCACTTCATCTCTTCTCTTCTTTGTTTCCAAGATAGCAAGCCTTGCCAACAAAGAATTGTGTGACTCCAAAATATTGGCTTGTTTCTCCTTTAACTCCTACAACTCTCTAGTAGAACCAACATTCTTTGGAGGCATCTTTACAAATTTGTCTTTTCACCTTCCAACCTGCACACTTCAACCAATCACCAATAAAAGATCTAATAACTAAGCTTTGATACCACCTGATATAAATCTAGTTGGTGGATTCCCTTAATCAATTCAAAATTATCATACTTAAACAAGAGACCAACCGTTACAACCCTACTCAATCAACCTTTCACCAACACACACCTAGTTGCTTATAGCCCTCAAAACAAAAAAATTCTCAATATATTTAAGAGAAGGCCATACAGAGGTCAACCAAACACCAATTGAGACTTACTGCATAACCCAACACAACATACCAAAAGGATTCAAGAGGTTTATTTGAAACAATATAGGGAAATAATCGATTGTCCTGCATTTTAGGCCACCAAATATCCCTCTTTTACAAATGAGATACCTCCTAAACACTTCTATTTCACTAAAAATCAATTGAAAGTCACTAATTGTGTGACAAAACACAAAATTCCATCATCAATTCTCAGATCCAATACTTCTAGGGTGCTAATCCACCAAACCCTCTACTTTCATGCAAATAACTTAGGGTTTATTCAATCTCCTATCACCCAGGCTTTCCTGACTCAAATAATGCATTAAACACCTTATATATACCCTACAAAAACTCAAAAATCCATTACATGGAAAATTCCATCACTATTTTTCCAAAACCCTACCTTAGCATCCCATTTTCACATGAAAACAATGCAAATCTGCCCTAGAGCATCACCCAATTGCTAACAACTTAACTCCTCCACCTTCAGGACCATAAAATAATATAACCTACCATAAGAGGAGTCATTCCACCAATACATAGGCTTTGACAGTAGGTAGAATGACTAAAACATGATTTAAACTTCAATCAAACCCTTCTTTGGCCTTTAACGGGTAGTTTTCAGAAAATTAATGAGTTATCCCACAAATAACAATGAAAAACTCTCAAACTTGATTCAATTGAAATATAATACATTCCCCTACAAGATACAAAATAATTCAAGGAAATTACAAACTTTATGGGGTCGTATAGATCCTAAAAAGTGCACAATAACAGAGAAAATTGTAGAAAATATTGCATTTTATATGAGTGATTCCAATAAAAATCTTCTTCTATTAGTCTTCAAGCCTTTAGAGGATTTGTATACTTGTCCTAATCAAAATCAACCATCCTAATTTCTATAACTACCTTTTAAAATTTGAAGACCCTTTGAAACTTCCTAAAAGTTGCACTTTTGCAATTTCTTGCTTGACAACATTTACTCATTTTTTAGCAACTTTTTCCTAATTGACACTAATGACTCAAAAACCACCTAATTACATAGAAAATGGTCTCATTAGACCTTATTTAATATTAATAGACCCTATCTAGTGTCAAAAAATACCTATCACCTATACTTAGCATATTGACCTTCATTTGTATCCTTCATTTGCTTAGGTGCTCCTGCACCACCAGCCAGGGTACCATTCAAAACAAATTTTGCAATGTTATGACAAGGACCCCTATTATCAATATAAAGAGATAGATGGATAGGGTATCTCCTTGCTTGATATCTCCAAAAGTTGAGAAGTGGCCCTACAGAGTTCCATTAATGATCATAGAGAACATAGGAGAGGTAACACAACCTTGAATGAGTTTTAAAATTCTGCTCATAAACTTGAATCTACACAAAACGTAAAATAGAAAATTCTAGGAGACTTTACCATAGGCTTTGGAAATGTCTAGCTTGAGGGTCATACTTTACTTATTTCTTTCACTCATAGAATGAAGGGTTTCATGGACCAACATGATAACATCAATAATTTGTCACCCTAGAACAAAACCTTTCTGGATAAGATGGATCATTTTATCAAGGGGAGGTTTAATAGGATTGACTATTAGTTTAAAATAAATTTTGTACAAGGTATTACAAAGGCTAATGAGGTGAATATTAGAAAGCCTATTGTAACTAGTATTTTTGGAATGAGGATAAAGAAAATTATTATTGAACTCCTTCAAAATGTTTCCCAAAGAGAAAAATTCCTTAACAACAATAGTAACATCTTATCCAACAAGATCTCAAAACTTTTGAAAGAAAAAAGGAAGGAAACAATAAGGCCCCGATGCCTTAAGAGGGTTAAGGTAAGAAAAAACCTCCATAATTTCCTCCTCTAAGGCACATCTTTCCATAAATAGAATTTCTTTGGGTGCAAAAAAAATGGGAAATCACATCCAATAAGTGATCCACCAGAAGAGGGGGGTAAATAGTGACTAGGTTGATGAGATTATATAATAAATTAACACCTTTCAAGGAAATATCCTCTTCGAAAGTAAAAAACTCCATACACGATGATCAATTCAAAAATATTATTCCTCTTCTTATGCCTAGAGGTAGAAAGGTGAAAAACTTGGTTTTCTTATCCCCCTCATAAAGCCATTAGTTTCTAGCTTGTTGTTTCCAATGAACTTCTTCTTTCTCAATAATGTTATGTAAATATTTTAGCAGGGTTTTTTTCCTTATTTCAACCAAATCCATGAAGGCTCCCAAACCATCCAAATCCTTTTGAACTAATCTAAGCTGGACCTTAAGGGATTTTTTTAACTAAAGATATCATTGAAAAAATTATTGTTCTAACTTTTTAGGTTTATTTTTAAATTTTTAAGTTTGGATAAAATCCTAAAACATAGCTTAACTACAAACCTTGATATTCCACCATTCCTAAAGGATCCCTTTGAGGTGTTGGTGATGTGATCATATCAATTGAAACTAAAATGGGTGCTTAACTTAGAGAGGAGTGTTAGATCTTAGAAGCAAAGAAGTGTGATCATATGTTATTCTTAGAAGAGAGGACAACGAGAAGCAAGAAGAGTAAACCCAATTAAAGGAGAATAGGTAATGGCCTAGTTTGAATTGAATTAGATTATCTCTCATTCTTTTGTTAGACAAGATGAAATAACTTCCTTCAAGATATAGGTTCGAAAGGCCCCCTACTAAAAGTAAATTATTTAGATACAACATGCTATCATTCAAATCAATATTGCCACCCATCTCTAAGGAAAAGAGAGGGGTGTCAAAATCACCCAACAACATCTAGTGAATCTGAAGGAAATAAATTTTGCATACCAACAACCTTGTCTATGTGGTTCTTCTAAGGACAATATTATTAGGAAAAAGACATTAGAAATAACCCATTCTTAAAGAATAACATTGAGAAAAGAAGACATTGAGGTAGTTTTTGTCCTTTGAAATTGGAAGGCCATTAAGGAAAGGTTTCCACTTGGTAAAAAGACCACTGAAAGTCCCATTTGCATCAACCACTAAATAGTGAGCATTAGGCCACATGTACTTACTTGATTTATCAACTTAACCAGCAATCATTTTTGTTTCTTGAATAGAATTAAAATATTAGGCTTGTAATTCTTAATGAGATCCCTAATAATATGCTTCTTATGAAGGCTATTAATCCCCCTAACATTCTATAAAAGGATAAAAAAAAATTAGATATTTTGGAGGCTAGCTACTCCAAGGTCACCTGATTTCCATTAATAATATTTTTAGCTATATTATTCTACCTTTTATTTAGAATATTTCTAGCCAATTTTTGAACTAGTCCTAATATCAACCATCTTCCATGGACCCACTAGCTTCTAGGAGCTTGGTGAGCCAACCAAAATTGGAGTGGTCTCACACTTGGTAAAGGAAATCCGCACCACTAGGTCATGGGTAGGAGTTGGGGGAACCACACAAGGAATAACCAAGGGGAAGACACCACTGGGGGTGATAGAATGACCACCATTTGGGGTTCCACAACAATAAGAACAACAAAAAGGAGAGGCAAGACAATAGGGATAGACAGGTCTTTCAAAAGATACCAAGAGGAATGTAGGGAGGGGGATATCATTGGAAAAGGATAAATCTAGTGGCTTGGGCACCTTGGAGGATGGTTGAAAAATAATCTTAGGGAGCTCATTCAAAACAAAAACCTAATGAACCAAAGTTGGATCAAAAGAAGAATGAGAAATATTTAGACCAATGGGTGAGGCTAGTTTAGATAGTCTTAGGAGGAAAATATAAAGAGTGCTTTCTATCTTATGTAGGGAGGGGAGAGCAACATTTTTTACCTTGCTTGGGGGATTTTAATCCTTAGACACCCTATTAGGACATGAATTATAGAGATGGAAAAAATGGAGAAAAGTTGACATAAGAGAGCACAATTTTTATATTCAATAATTTGAGAACACTTATTGAGTCTGGATTTTAGATTAATAGAGGAAGGTAACACCTTGTTGGGTTCAACACTTATGAAAAAAAATGAAAGCACCATCTTGAACCATTCCTTGATGACATTGTACAAGGAGAGGAGATTACCAAATGGGTTAGTCACAAGCGATGACCTCCTCATCCAAAACTTTCATGGGAAGAGATGAGAGCCAAACCTAGGTGGGGAGGTCTATCATTAGATGAGAAAAAGGATCAAACCTAAGACACCACTTACAACATGCTAGAATCTGATTACCGAATAACCAAGGAGCTTCAGTTAAGGCCTTCAAGCAATCCTCCTAGAGGGTGAAGGTAAAATAGAAAAGGCCCTTAGGGAGTGCAAAAATGGGGAAAGAACCTTTGACTAGCCATCTAGTGGACACCCATTTATGAATAGATTTAATATTAGGAAACCTACCCATAAAGCTTCTAAGAAGGGAGTTCTCCAAATTTTCCAATGATCAATCAATGGAAAGATATTTAATTTTGATGGTAGTCCCTTCATTAGAGTGTAGAATCTAAACACCATTAGAGGCACAAGATCTATTGCTTATATGCGTCATGATTTAGAGTGAAGAATCTGAACACATATTTTTTCTATGTGTCATGAATCATGGTTGTTCTCTAACCAAACCCACTAAGCTCAAATACCTTGTGATGTGTGTAGAACTCCTTATTAAAATTGATTTTCTCATCATGTATCCACCAAGAACTCTTTTTTCTATTTATTACTTTAGTGTTATTCCATGCAATGGATAAATTGTTACCTTGATCTTACATACAATGGTGCACAAAATTCATTGTTATATTAAATGAAGGTTGTTAGACTCAAATTTTGCATAAAACGTCATCATAATAAATTAGTCATTATCATTTCATTGATAATCATATTTATTGCACCCATATTTTTCTTGCATCCTCCATCTAAATTTTTCTTTGCATCTCCCTTTTTGAGAGCTCAAACATGTAATTTTTGCATCAACAACCTCTCAAAAGAGCATCAATGATTTCACTAAATAAATTTAAATTTTATTATTCTACCAAAATATGGTATATATCGTCAATTTCTTCATCTCTTATAATTTTATACTTCTCAACCACTTGTATTTTTAAGACAGTATCACTTCAAACATTATCTCGAAGAGAAGAAAATCATAGGTCCACCAAAATATTATTCTAAACATTAACTATTAATGAACCATTATTGTAATATCATTTATTACAATTTATTAATCATTTATCACACTATTTTCCATTTATTAGTTAATTATTATCATTTATCACAATATTTATCAGTAATTATTATAATTACCATTTATTACTTTTATCTATTTATTGATTCATTCAATAATATTTTATTATCTAGTTAATGTAGGCTAATCATCTACCCTATTTGGGGGAGGAGAAAATTATATTTAGAAATCCAAATTTACATCTATTTACAACAAAAAAGCTTCTAGATAGTCATAGATATCAGTACAACTAATAGTAGAAAATCCAAGGGGGCCTAAAAAAATACCACCAACCCCTCGAAGCAAAATAATTTATAATCCAAAAAGGAAGAAAAATATCAAAAGGAGTTATAAGGAATAAATTAATATTGATCATGATGAAGAAATGGGAGAATCTCCTAGGTTTTAGCTAAGGGTAATGACCCCTTTTTTATAATATTCCATTTATTTGCATTATTAAAAGCTTATTTAGTCAAATATTTGGCTACCTTATTAAATTCCCTAGTGATATAAAGAAAATGAATGACATCAAAATTTGGAACCAAACAAAAAAAAATCTCAACAATAGAAGCCAACTACTAGGAAATATCATTATTAAGTCCCTCTATTCAAAAGAGTAGAAAATATTGTAGAATCCATCTAATGAATAACCTTTTCCATAACAAGCAGCAAGATTTAGTCACAACAAGGACAACATGAGCATCCATTTGATTTTTTTATAGTATCTCATACAACAATAAAAGAAGAAGTGATTTGATCCATGACTATTTCTACCAACTTCTTCAATTCCACTAACTCTAAGATTACCCCTAGAAGAGCCATCAAAGTTGATTTTCATAAAACCTAGAGGAGGAGACCACCTACAATTCTGGTTTTATTTTTTATATATAGATTCAAAAAAAATTTAGAAAGAAAGAATTTGAGTAATATTAAAAATCAAGATTACTAGAATAATGAGAATTGATAGGGGGAGGACCTCTTAAATTGAAATTTTAGCAGCAACAATTTCTTTAATTGAAATCTATATCTTCTAGTAAATCTAAATGACAATTTTTTGATGATCTTGTAAAATAATCATGTCTCTCTAACAAACTATTCTAATCTGGATTTATTTGTAAACACATAAAATTGGCATAGGCCTACAAGCTTTATTTTTCTTCATATTTCTTCTTAAACGTAATTAAAATATTTAATTATGTCCTATGGTCCAAATTTAACTATTAATTAAATAGTTCTCCATTATCTAATTAATTCATATCTTTTATTACTCCTGACTATTTAAATAAATAAATTATATTTATTTTATTTAAATGTGCTACTAATTTCTTATGTCTCTTCATAATTAAATAAATTCTTAAATTTATTTAATTATTATTTGTTCACTATTTTTTCTTGATTATTTAAATAAATAAACTTTATTTATTTATTTAAATATTTCATTAATTTCTCACATTTTCTTATAATTAAATAAATTCCTATAATTTATTTAATTATTATCCACCTTGGCCTTTTCCTAATTTTAAATAAAATTATTTATTTAAAATTGTCCACTTTCTAATTTTCTTTCTCCAAGTAAATAATTCAAATTAATTATTTACTATCACATGGCCCCACTTTTGAATTAAATTAATTTTTAATTCAAAATGACAACTTTCCTCCATAAATCAAATAATTTCTAATATTATTTTATTTCCCAACTCTCTCTTTTTCCGTGTCATTCTTATCTCTTTGTCACATGCAATCTTGTCCCTTGATTTGGTTTTCTAAAATCAAATCTTGACCATTCATTTCAAGTTTTCCCTAACCCTAATTGTGGGTTGTCACATTCAATATTAACCATTGATCTTAGGTCATTTGTCAATCTTCAATCTTGGCCATTCATCCAAAATTGACATTTTTATAAAATGGCAATTTTGGCCTCATTTAACACACTTCATATCTACATCTTATGCACACTTCATCTCTTGGAATCTTGGAATTTCTTGACTTTATAGGCTATTTCATGCATATTTTAGGCTTGCTTCATAGTTTCTTAGTTTCATTGTGAGGTCTTTAGATCAAATCCTTCAACATTTTCTTAGGACATTGGCATAGTCATAGGTTGCTCATCCCAAATTTGAGGGAAAACATAATATTGCAGCAAATAGAGAAGGTGCAATGGAGGTTAATCATGGAGGTTGAAGACATTTGGTGAGATCTTTCCTTGTTTTCATGTTTTTTACTCCTTTTTGCTTCATTGTTTTGCTTTGGGTTTCTTATTTAAGCTCTAATATACTAACCTAGGTTTTTCCCTAATCTACATTATGCATTTCCTCATCCTGGAATTTATCTAAATTTCTCAATTCCTTGAGCTTGCATATTCCTTTGGATATAAATAATACACCTTGGTCCCCCTAATCTTAGTTGTCTAAATCTTAACTTTAACGACTCAATCAAATGGAACCTAGATCAGTCAGGTGGGGGTGACATAATCTATGACCATCAAGGGAAGTCAGTTCTAGCTTATGTTGTTAACCTTAGTTTATAAAATTCTAAATTTGTGTAAGGGGTAGCTACCTGTCATGGGATCCGTGTTTCCAAGAATACTAGATAGTCCAGTCTAGCAATTGAAGGGGATTTGATAAATACAATCATGTTGTTGAATGGAAAGGTGAACCCTTGTTGGACCTTACATGCCCCAATATTTTTTGCTCCTAACATCATAATGAACTTTGAAATTTACAAATTTTCTCACATGTTCTAAGTTGGTAATGAAGAGGTGGATAGTTTAGAAAATCTAGGAGCCTTTATGAAAATAATTACTACTTGGGATGATCTTTCAATGATCTCAGATTATGTGAATGAGTTATTAATAAATGATGGAAAAGTACTCCAATTTTGTGTTTGAGTTGAACTCCCCATTAGTTCATATTGAAAACTAGAATGAATTGTGTTTTAGGAAATCTTTTAATCCCATCCTACCTTTTTATAAGTTAGCTCTACCTTTGTTTGTGCATTTTACATAGTGCTTCTATAAAATTCCTAATTTTCATCTATCTAAAGTGTTTGATGTAATGGGTGGTGATCTCTTCCAAGAGGAGTCTATCTCCTACAAGGTCTAGAAGAAGGATGAGGATTTTTGTTCAACTATCCTTCAATGAGGCAAGCTAGATAATTATGTTGAGGGCATGGTAAGGCATGATCCTAATATCTCCATGGAATTCTCCAATTCTTAGAAGGATGGAAATGTAATTGTTGGGAACTACTCTTACTCTATAAATATGGAGCTTATTGTAGAGGTAACAAGTCTCTCCTTGAAAGGGACATATCTCCCTAGGAAGCTTAACTTAGGCCACTATTAAAAGGATATGGAAAAATTTCTAAAGAAAGGGAAAAAATTAATTGATTACAGAATAGGCTCAACAAAGACAACCTCCTGGGTGTCTAGATTAGAATGGTGGAAGTTCTTATGCATTAAATTGCTTTGGAAGGTAGGTTTAAGCACTTCCATGAATAAATATTCCCCATGCTTAATCACTTCTATTGCAATGTTAAAGTTAACTTTGCATTCTAGATTATGTCCTCCCTTGAACAATCTATTAAGGCCATTCAAGATTAAGGGAAGAATTTACCCCTTTACCAAGGGTTTATTTATAGATTGTTTCATTTCAAGGTGACCCTTTCCCCCTCTCTAGACTCTGCTAAGAAAAACACTTTCATGGTTAGGGATTTTGTTAAACCTTTGGAAGACCCCCTACTCCAAGCCTAGGGTTAATGTTTTCCTCAAATTCTCAAAGGGTTACTTAGGCTAAAACTAAATCCCCTACTTTTGAGGTCCCCACTCTAGGTTCTAAAAAAGTGTTTCATTTTCCAACCCACTTAAATATCTATTTTATATAATTCCAATGATGACTCTAGGAACCCTCCCTTGAAAGGTTCCCCTTTTGGCTCCCCTATTCATGAAGATTTTCTTTTTCCTCCAAGTCCCCCTTATCCACCAACCCTTCTAGCTCTCTAGATTCCCTTACTCTTTGTGTTATCATAGATAATGCCCCTAAAGACCCCCAATTGGATGTTTTTATTTGTGTCATTTTTTCCCCCTTATACCCAAAATTAATGACCTAAGTGATGTTGTGAATATTTAGAATGACATTCTAAAATAGTGCTCACTGAATTAATCATGACTAAAGATAAAATTTAGCATCTAGAAGAGAAAGTGCTTAATCATAAGTATACCTATCCAAGTGAGGTTGATAACAAGGGTCATTGGTCCTTTTTGTCTTCTCTTTCCATGTCTTTTGACAAGTGGTCCAATTAGGAAAATGAATTTCATGAGATTAGGGTTGTGGTCAAAACTATGGAGAAGAGGGAGAAGTTGTAAGAGGAGGTGGCTACCATGCATAGTGATCAAGAAATACCTCAAGTTTTTATAAGAAATTGTTGACTACAACAAGGAAATGATTAAAAACACTTTGGTCACCATTCAAGTTTTCCAGCAAGAGCTTCACAATAGCCACATCAAAAGGTTTAGGGATGAATGCTAATATGTTGTGCATTTAAAGAAGAAGGGTACAAAAGGTGACTATTCTACTATGGCCAATAATTAGGAGGGCCAACCTATGCAAAAGAAGCCCCTCTCCTTTGAAGAAAAGTTATAATTTCTAGTGAATGAATGGTAGGCCATTAATAGCCTCAAGCTACTATGTTACCAATAGTTGGTTTGGTTCCTAGCTCGTTTTATCCTATGTTTTATTTGTTCTACTTTTTTTGGTCTTATGTGGATACTTTTCATTTTATTTCTAGTTGCCTCATCTCTCATTAGCTTCCTTGTTTGGCCTTTACAACTATTTTGTAAGGCTACGAGCCCTTCCCAACTTTAATCTAATCAAAACTATTCTAGAGAATAAAAATAACTCATAGATCCCAATCAATACCCAAATAAAATACCATTATAGGTGGATGCCCCATAGTAGCCTAAAATTCAACTAGTGAAGAAACATGAGTCATTGACGTATTTCATATTCCCCACCACAAAATCCAAATATTTAAGGAAAAAGGACACTGAAGAATGAGAAATAATAGTATCCTCAGTAATACCATAGAAAATACATTTGGAAGGACTAATAAAACCTCTCCCTAAAAAGT
>VDFB02387727.1:0-22932 GCA_007258455.2 Sequoia sempervirens | reverse complement strand
TTTTCTCTGGTTGTAAAAATGACTTCTATTAGAACTATTCTAAGTCTTGTGGTTGCAAAAGACTTGCACCTTCAATAGCTAGATGTGAAAACAACATTTCTCTATGGAGATTTCGAAGAGGAAATATACATGCATCAACCACAGGGATATGAGGTCAAGGGTAAGGAGGAATTTGAGTGTAGGTTAAAGAAGAGTTTGTATGGCCTGAAGCAAGCACCTTCACAATGGTATTTGAAATTTGATAGTTTTATGGTTGAACAAGGTTACAAAAGATGTCATTCTAATTATTATGTTTATTTTAAGAAATTGGATAATGACAACTATATTATTCTATTGCTTTATGTTGATGACATGCTTGTTGTCGATTCTAACAAGCATCATTTTAATGAACTTAAGTAGAAATTAGAAAATTCGTTTGCTATGAAGGATTTGGGTGCAGTAAAACAAATCCTTGGTATGAGGATCACACAGGATAGGAAAAATAGAAAATTATTTTTGTCTGAAAGTGACTATGTAGAGAAGGTGTTGAAAAGGTTTAACATGCAAGATGCAAAAGCAGTTAGTACACCTTTGCCTATTCATTTTAAGTTGACTAAGGAGATGTGTCCAAAGACACCAAAGGAAGAAGAAAAAATGTCTAAGATACCATATGCATCAACAGTTGGTAGCTTGATGTATACAATGTTATGCATAAGGCCAGATATTGCACATGCAGTGGGAGTTGTGTCAAGCAGGTATATGATCAATCTGAGAATGGAACATTGGAATGCAGTAAAATGGATTCTTTGATATTTGAGAGGTGTACTACTTCAAAGAAACTAGTTTTTGGAGGAACAAATTCTACTATAAAAGGATACGTTGACTTTGATCTAGCGAGTGATATTGATAGCAAGAGGAGTACTATAGGGTATGCTTTTACTGTAGGAGGTACTACAGTCAATTGGATTTCAAGACTACAAATTTTTTTTGTGCTTTCAACCACTGAAGCTAAGTATGTTGCTGCTACGAAAGCTAGCAAGGAGACGATTTGGTTACAACATTTTCTAGAGGAATTGGGACAACAACAACAAGATAGCCCTTTGTAAACTAATAGCCAGAGTTCCATTCATCTTGCTAAGAACTCAACTAGATGCATTCAAAAACTAAGCACACATGTACATCTTAGATTCCACTTCATTCGGTCAATTTTGGAGGATGGGCAGTTGAAGCTGGAGAAAATTCACACAAGTGAGAATCCTTTAGATATGTTCACAAAGGCGATTACATGAGAGAAACTGATTTCCTCATTAGTTTCCATTGGCCTTCATGACTAATAATGGTGGACATAAAAAACTAGCCAGACCTATAATCTAGGGGGAGCTGCAAGTGCAGCGATGTCATCTAGGATCAGTCTCCAAGTGGGAGATTGTTTGGTGTGGAGCCTGATTAGTCTCCAAGTGGGAGATTTTTGGTATGTGGCGACTAATCATGCAAATATTGTACACTTGTAATGTATCCTCGTCGGGGTTTAGGGTCAGGTGGGGCCTTGAGCAGGGGTTTGGGGGTGGTAGCCCTTGATAGTGGGGGTTCAGGGGCAATAGCCCCCGAGGTAGGGTTCGGGTCTAACTCGTGCCTTTGTTTTCCCCGGGTTAACTCGTCAAGGTTTTCCACCAACACGCCAAATGAAAAATGACTTTATAAAACTCCTTAATTTTGGAAGCCTTCCAAAAGCTTGTTATAAGCTGCTAATGTTATACCGTGGTGTAATTCACGATTGTGTAATCTATTTTGTGGACTAGAGAATAAAATCATCATGGTTGGAGTTTCTATGGATGTAGCCCATATTTGGTGAACCATGTTAAAATTTTGTGTTGATCTCTTTTGTGTTATTCTTCATTATTATTTCTGGGTTATTTAGTTTGCATATAGTTATTAATTTTTATTGCTCCAATCTACTTGAACCCTAACACTAAAATCCAAACTCCTTAAGGAAATTAAATTATTTCTTTAAAGTTCGTAGGTGTCTTTACCTCCTAATGTTCCAAACAATACCATGAAAAAATAATCTTAATGCCTAATCCTGTACCAATCTGCCAAGAAATATTTCCCATAAGCAATCATTGTCAATAGCTTATAAGAAAACCAATTCCTATTTGGACACATGTCATTAGAAGTACCATATTTTAATAACCATTCCTCATGATATTATAAGGTATTACAAATAGATAATACTTCATCAACTATAACTAAGCTTGTCTCAACCAAATTTGCTTCCTTTTTGGAGTCATCATTTTCTTCTTTCCTCTTCCAACATTCTTTCTTGAGATACCCTGATTTATTATAGCACCAACATTTTCCCTTACCCTTTTTGCATTTTGAATTAGATTTGGATGTACCTCTCAAATCTTCCCCTTTTTTGTGGATCGGCCTCTAACTACCATTGTTTCTTGTGTGAAGTTTTCTATGTTATATTTCCTCCTCACTTCTTTAGATGTTACAAAGCTCCCACAACGTAATGAAATTCAACGACCTGATAGTTGTGCTAAAGCTAATGGAAGTGAAACATAGAAAATAGGTTTTGGATCAAACATGTGTGGTGAGTGACCTATCTTTCTATATTCATTAGGAAATGAGATCCACGCAAAGAATTGACTAACAATCCTTAGGTGAATTAACTCAATGTGAGAATCTACAAACCTTTCCTTATGCTTTGAGGATGGGGGTCAAGTTCAAACAAAACTTTTGGGAGAAGAACTAAAAATAGAAAATCAACCTAATTATGCCAATGCAAACTTGAAATAGCAATATAAAGCTCAATATTAGCATAAACCACAAAATTCCTACAGATCTGAGAAAGGTGGAATGATATTTACCAGTCACCAAAAGTCACTTTCAGGAAGTTTTATGGAACTCATTCGCCCATGAGCGAATGGGTCTTTTGTTAGGGTTTTCATAAATATTTTGGGAGCCTTTGATACTAATCTATAGCTTCTAATTTTTCTAGGTTATAGTTTCAGAAAGTTAGAAATCAAATCTATAGGTGAGATTTCATGATTTGATAACTTTACAACTTTTCCAATCTTGCACTTTGGGAGGTCTTCAATTCTTGTTCAACCTAAGATCTGTAACACAAGTACAAGAGAGATTTTTTTTTTGTTTTTGGTGAATGGGGGTTTTCCTTGGTCAAACCCTATTTTGATAATCAAACCTTGAATTGAAATAAATCATGAAAGAACGAATGATGAATGAAAAATGTTGTGTTACCATTTAACAAACCCTTGTATGAACCAAGTTGAACATGTAGATTTTAAATCCTGTAATGATTACGGGCTTCATAAATGGATGAATCCAAAACACAATGCTTTAAATGGATTGAACTTGATCAGTGAAACCTACATCAACATGTTAGCTCCGTTACGCATGATGAATGGATCTTGAATGTCAGAATAAATTCCTTGATAATTTTCTCTTCTTGAATGCTCGGGATCTTCAACTTCTGCCTCTTTAGAATTATTCCATCAAAATGCTCTTGAGATATCTTCAAAATGCTAGGTGAAACTTAGAAAATAACTTTGTATTTATAGGTATGTATCCTGAATTTTCCAAAATTCAAATATTACAAGCCGACATTGAAATATGGATTTGGGGACATTAAAATACCACCAAAAACACATGCTTTAAACTCTAAATAAGCGTAGTGTGAAGAAACGCGATATGTAAGTATTTGCTTCGGTTTTATTTATAATTATTCTACCATTGATTAGTTAAATTCATTTATTTGTGTGTATAATAGAGGAGCGGATTATATTTATTTTAGAACGAATAGATTTCAGAAAAATAATAAGAGCTATATACAGTTAATTAGTGAAAATATGTTAATTTCATTTATTCTTTAGATGAATAAGGAAATCGGGCCCACCTAATGCTAAGCAAATTCCATTTGATTAATTAGAAATGTGGTGATAATATGGTATTGTAGATGGTGTTCAAAGGTGATGTTAGGATTTGCGAAATTTATGAGTCTACCGCTATGATCTTCTTTGTGGTGGTATACCATCCAAAAATTTTCATGATTTTGAAACAAATATACCAAAAGTAGAGGCCTTAATATTAATAGTGGTATGAAGCTAGGGTAACATTGATGAATTATAAAGAGGGTGAGTAATACGCTTAGGATGCTAGTGGAAGGAGATGTTATATAATAATGCAATGTATCATTAGACGAGGGATGAATGGCGCAGGCAAACATGTGTGGTAATATTGCATGGGTAGGTATATAAGTGGGCTGGATGAGAGGCATCTCGATTGTTGGAGGGAAAAGTGATGGTGATATTGTTGCAGGAGTGGAAGAGTGGTTCCGAATCACACTAAGGGCGATAATATGCACAGGAAACTCAGCGTAAGTACACTATGAGATTAGAGAAATAAGTATTAGAAAGCAATGAAGGATAAAAATAGGTAAGAGGATATACCATTGAAAGAAGACATGATTGTATCAATATTATATAGAAATTTGATACCAAAAAAACACCCACTAATATTTCACACAATAGTAACTAATTGCTAAAAGATTCAACATGAAAGTATGTCAATAACAATCATCTAGTAAGAGAGATCTTTACTTAACTATAAATGCATCGTGTGATTTAATCTTATTGATTTTTATGGTTAATATTAGATTAACTAAACATTCTAGCATTTATATTAGCACTCATTATTGACATAATCATCTAGTAAGAGAGAGATCTTACTTAACTGTAAATGCATCGTGGTTTAATCTTGTTGATTTTTATGATGATTAAGATTTTTTAGTATCTCGTCATGTAATCAATGTGATATGGCCAAGAGAGATAGAGAGATAAAGCAATATAAGTCACTCTTAGATTGTGTAAAATCAAAAAATCAGTAAGTGAAACGAACAGTTTCAAATTGCGATGTAGTTTATAAAGGCAAATGAAAATAAATCGAGTTGGCGAGGTGACAAGAGATATACATTGTTCTTCGTTGATGTCACACACCATTCTGGTATTTGTGCAGTTCAAATGTTCCTCTGAAAGCTGGATACCAAAGATCGTCAATGGTGGAACAGTTGAACACTGGACAGACTAAAACAAAAAAAGTTGAAGTATGAGGCCACGATAACACTCGGGTATCCCACTTCAGAGGTATATGATTACAAGAGTTTTTTTTTCCAAATTTTATTGTGTGTTTATTTGTATCAATGTTTCGGATCATATTCTGTGATTTATCATCAGAATTAAAAAAAGAGCTGAAGAAGAAAAATCAGAAATATATGATTACCAAGCACGGCTATTATAGACCCACCAAAGTGTATGTATTATAAATAGATAAAGACTCCAAGAGCAGGTAAAACTAAATTAATTAATTAGATCTATTTATCAAAATCCTCTGAAGCTCTCTGTATCTTTCCAGGCTAAACTTTCTCCTTTTCATCAACTTCCTTTGTTTAGTCTTGAACCAAGCTGCGAAGAAGCTCTCAAATGTGGGATCCCTTGACGTCCTCATAAACAATGCATAACCTAACATGAAGTATATGAAGGTGAGATAGAAACAAATGGGTTTCATTACATCCCATGACAACTCCCAAAACGTCAGCCTCAACAGAAGCACAGTTTGAAAGCTCAAGAATCCTAATCCACCCCACATTTCATAACTTACAAGCTTTTCAGATTCAATATCTATCTCCATATTCTCCTTCCTCATCTTTCGCAGCTCTTGTGTGCAAGACTCATCTACCACCAATGCATGCAGCACCCTTTCCACAGCTCTTGCTACCTGCACAAGCAAAGAAATTAACCTAAACTTTGAAAACAAATATCTACTATGGACAAAAAGAAAAACAGAATACCGTAACAGTAAAATATCTACTATGGATAAAAAGGAAAACAGAATATGGATTGAATTTCAGGCAAACAGAACTGACCCACCTGATGGAAGGTTACGTTCTGTGTGATAGTTAATCTTTTATTGTGGACCAGGGCTACTGTTTAAGCTCAAGGCTAAATTACGTGTAAGCCATACCCGAGAATTATGTGGGCAATTGGCTAGCGTGGCTAACAAATCCTCATCTTCCCTGTGTGCTGTGTTGCAGAGAAGATTGGTATGTTCGATATTAAATTATAGATCAACTGTTACCTACCCAACAAATCTGTATTATCTCATTATCTTATTTCCAATTCTCTTTGGTTTCCTCACAACACGTTAATTGATATCAAATTAGTAAGCTTTAAATTATGGTATCTTCTATTACCAGGAATTTTACTCTGTCGTGGTGACAAGTCGTATGGAGAAGGGATAAGAGTGTTGAAGACCAGTGGAAGCTGAAAATGTGGAGGTTTTATGATTTCTTAATTAGCAAATTCCGGAAACTAGGTGGGACGCGGTGCATCGTCAGTGTTAGTGTGGATAAGTGTGCGACGTAATTGGTTGATTTTGAGTTTAGTCGTCCGATCAGAAGAGTTGTCTGAGAATCGGTCACAATAAAAAAGCCATGTTTTTCATGCCAAATACCGCGCTCTTGACCACTGCACGTTTTTATTTCTCTGCCTTTCTTCCATGCGGAGGATTCTGATTGACCAATTGCCATGGTATGTCAGGTTTAATGTTGAAAAGATATACTCTGTTTTGTTTAGATAATTAAGAAATAACAAACAAATAGCTTTGAATAAAAGGGTTGGGATAATTGTTTATTTGAATTAAATATATATAGTTAAATGAAATTAATCATGATAATTAGTTAAATTCATGATTATATTAGTGTATGAAAGTGATTTGTTCAAATATAGAATAATTACTGAAGTTTAGATAAATGTTTTAGAACAAATGATTTTTTTTTTGTTGTCAGTACGTGTCTACAAATTTGAGTATGTCAAAATTTGATATATGCAATTTCTTAGAGACAATTAAAAGCAAATTGGAGAGTCTTGATTAAAGACTCGTAAAGAGCCCTCAATCAAGACTTGAGAGACTTAGTAAAGAAATCCCAAAATAGAAACTTCATATGAGACTCCTTGTTGGCTAAGGGGTTTGTTTAGTGAAAGGTTGATTTGGTTTGACAAACTGTAATTGCAATGAGGCAATAATTTGACAAGGTTGATATGAAAAATTTATAATATGAAGTTACAAAACTATACACTTGCAAATTTGCTAAACTAGAAAATTTGCAAGGAAATGCTTACAAGTTGTTCATCTTGTTCTAGAAAATTAAGATTGTAAGTTTTGGCAAGATGTTGAAATACACACATTTGTAGGCTTACACACCTTATAGGTGAATCATAGATTTTTGGCACCCTAATCCTTTCTAGCTCTTTTAGAGTTTTTCACCTAAAAGGAGAAAGTAGAGCCAAAAGTCTAGTTAGGTTCACTCAAATTATGCAATGTATGATGTTATTTGAACTAGATGGAATGATCTAAATGTAGTTATATGAAGTAATTGACTTATTATGTATACAAAACCTAAGATTTATGCAATGTTTGAAAACATAGTGTTGTTTGCAAAAAGCTTAAGAGAATGAACAAGAATGCAAATTAAATCAAATAAAAAGTTGTTTTCAGAATGTGTGCACCTGAGAAGTTGAAGAAGACTGAAAAGAAATTTGGAAATCTAACGAGACCTAATTTTTAGTTGATTAGGACTCATTCGCCACTCTGGGTGAATCAATCCCAGATCAGGGTTTTTCTGCACATAAGTTGTTTTCTGTCAACTAGGTGTCGAGATCTGCATCTAACTCAAAACTGCATCTCAAGAGGGACTCATTTTCCATACATGGCGAATCAGTCCACTCTCAAATTTATGTAATTTCAAATCTCTATTCTACACATAAGTTGTTTTCTGTCAACTGGGTGTCGAGATTTGCATCTAACTCAAAACTGCATCTCAAGAGGGACTCATTCACCATGCATGGTGAATTAGTCCACTCTCAAATTTCTACAACAATTTCTGATGGAAACCTGAATCGAGATCTTGGAAAATTCTTGCAAAACAACCTAAAATTGTTTGTCTAATGGGGGTTTAGCCTTGGTCAAACCCCTAATTGGGTAATTAAACCTTGAATGAATAAAAATTTGCATAAAACCCTAGCCTTAGTTGTGTTAAAGACTAGGAAAATCTGAAGTATGTCAAAAACCCAATTCTATTGTGCTAGAATAAGAAATGCAAATGTGATTTGATTGATGCAAAATCTCAACCCTAGAAATATTACAACACATAAAAAATGGAGCTAAAATAACATGCAAATGAAATGTAAATGAAATGCAACCTTAATGTGAAGATAGAGTGAAAATGGAAGATGGAATCACTTTGAAACCAAGTCTTTAGGTGTGATTTGATGGCTAGTTGCATCTCCTCAACCTAGATTTCTCCATGTTTCACCATAGGAATCCATCATCAACCCTTTGCAATGTTGAATCTTGACCTAAAGAGTGAGCTTCAAGACCTGCAAAAACCCTAGTTTGTTGCCCTAAAACTTCAACTTTGCTAATGAAACTTATTGTAGAAGACTTGACTTTAGAAATTGCTTTTGTGAAATGATTAAAAGATTGTGTAAAATGACTTATAATGAGTATTTATAAGCAACAACACTTAATTTTCCTGTTATTTAGACCTAAGAGGCCAACATTCACTAGAAATTCAAGTTGAATTAATCAAATTCCCGCTCAAAATTGAATTTTCCCTCAAAAGGGACTCATTTGCCACCCTTGGCGAATGGGTCCCACCAGAGGGGACGCATTCGCCCAAGGTGGCAAATTGGTCCCACCAGAGGGAACTCATTCACCCAGGGTGGCGAATTGGTCCCCCCAGAGGGGACTCATTCACCTAGGGTGGCGAATTGGTCCCACTACTGACTTTTGAAGGTGGGTTTTTGGGATATGAAAGAATTAAGTGTTGTTTATCAGGTTTTAGGTGATTTCTCAGGTGAAATGGGCCTCTAGATAAAAAATAATGGGTAGTAGGGGCCTATAAATGTTTTTTTGAAGGATAAATGATGCAAAGGGACTCAAAAGTGGGTCATATTATGCGTGAAATTGTATTTTTTCTCAAGAGGGTCCAATTTTCTACAGTGCAATAGGTAATAAGCATTATTTTAAAGTTTTGAAAGTTTTTGGAAATTTGACAATGTGATTGAATATTGTAAAAGTGGAAAATTTAAAAGTTACATAGTTGTAAGCTTCTTGTTTTGTTACTTAATTTGTAATGTTGATTTATAGGAATGCTACTAGGAATGTTGCATAATAATGGGTTTGAAAGAAATAATTATTTGTAAAAATCTTGAGAAATTGATTGCACCATTTATAGACAAGTCTTGGTAGGAATGCAAAATCAATTAGTTTACTATTATAAGCTTGCTAATTTATAAAAATGTGAGGAAAAAAATATTTTGTTTGATTTGAATTTGTGTTATTTCTTATGTCAATTGCTCTGAATAGTTTTATTTTGTAAGTTTGAATGTGTTGTTTTCTATCTACAAATGTGTCAATTTAAACAATATGAAATAAAATAGACAAACACATTATCGAAGAAATCTCAACATCAAGGTCATTTTAACTAACCTTTAAAATATGTTAATTTAGTGACATAGTTTGATGGTTAAGTTGTGGTGTTGTTGTTCTTTCCATCAAGGTTCAAACCCCATTGAGGTGGTATTATTGAATGTTTATATTGGGAAGTCCCACATTTGTGACCGCATTGGTTCATGTAGCTTTGGGTCAAAAACATTTACCCCTTCTTTCTAATATAAAACACATAGAAGACTATGAAGAACAAAAAACTATTTAAAGCTAACATTTAATTTCAAATATAAAGACATCAAAATTATAAAATAACTATTAATACCTACAAATAAAACTATTAAAAAGTAATATACAAGTATATAAGAAATTTATGACACTTTTCAAAGTAAAAAATAAATAAAACAAATATTGAAATAATGAATTGTGAAATTTTTAAAATGTAAATTAAAAGTCACAAAAGTAAAACAAGTTCATTACCAAAAAATAGTTCTTCAATAAAAATAAAGCACACAATGTACAGATAAAATTAAATAATTTATATATATAAAAGTTAAAATACTTATTAAATTAGTATATGAAGTAAGAAAAATGTTTTATGTTTATTTTTATTTTTTTAAAATTATAGAAATATATATTTTTTGAGATTTTACAAAACAAAATAACATATTAAACTAAAAATCCTATTATATATTTTTATTATTTTGGTCTTTTTGTTTCTTTATTATTTAATTAAAACTAAAATAATTGAAAAATTAATGTATTTTATAAAATAAAATAACATATCAAACTATTGAAATATTTTTTTTTAATCAAAGTGTGGAATTGTTAATATAGTCATATAATTAAGATATGAAATAAATAAATAAAATTAAAATTGTAGATAAACTAATATAGATATCTAAATACATTTATCTTATTTATGTCCAATTATCTTAACATATTTTAGATAGATGTATTTAAGACATTTATAATAGTTTAATAGTTTAAATATGTAGTGAATAAAATAAGTATTAGTGAATAAAAAATAGTTCTATGTTTTTTTATCATAAAAATATCTATCCAAAAGATATGGATAGATACACTCTTGAGGTAATCATCCACTTAAATATCAATTTTATTAGAAACACATACAATGATATCTCTAAGTGTCTTTTAGATTAGATGTATTTATGATATTTATAGAATATTTTACCTCATGATGGGCCTAGATATAATCTAGTTAGTTTTCTTCCATTTAGTTTATGTCTTTTAACATTCCAAGCTACTTATTTCACATGCATTCCTAAACCTTATACATGTTTTATTATTTTATGCATCCTAAAGTAGACTATGATATATGTAGAAATATAATTTTGATATGATGATAATTGTATGAATAAAAGTGTGAATACATTCATGAAATTCAATATGAATCTATGTTTAATTCATGGTTGTTAAATGATGTGTATGCTTTAGATAAAACTAACTTCTTGCATATAGAAGAGTTGTAACCCGCAACAACTGAATTGACCAGCCCACAGATGAAGGATTCCAGAAAAATTATAGCCCGGAGAGTTCAGAACATTGAAAACATGGTAGTTATAGGAAATGATGGTTCAACGATTGTTAAAGTGGTCAATTGTGAGTCACCAAATCATCCAATAAGACATTAGGAGGAAGAAGTATGTATTGAGAAGGAAGCCAACATGACAACTTTTATAGAGCATGTCTATCAAATTGTTAGGGTAGAGTTTTAATTCTATTTCTCTTCTTTTGTCTTTTTCAATTAAGGTTTAAGTTGCAAAGACTAGTCCTCTCCCTATTCTTGAGGGAGAGTGGACACATGCATTTAATTCTTGTTTTTAGTCCTTGTGTGTATAAAACTCCTCCCGAGCCTATATATTTGGATTGGTGGTTGAGGAACAGATCTAGATAGAGGATATAGTTGATAGTTCTAGTTTTTGTTTTAATAGACAATACTTCATTATTAGTTTTCTATTATTTAGTTGCAATGAATATGTACTCATGAATGAGAGATTTGTAAAGATTTGTTCCATCTTGTAAGAGTTTAGTTTCTATGCAATAAAGATGTTTTAGTTTACTATTATGATTGATTGATTTGAAAGTAGTGTACATTTGATTCCCCTATGGGCACAACAAATTGAACAAGGGCCACTCAAGGTATTGTTCACCCACCTTGATTTTTATCATTAGATTAGATGCTTATGTTATTGCATTCATTTCAAGAAAACTTTTAATTACATGCACATGAATGATATCTTGTATCATGAGTTATGCTCTATAATATTTCCTTGAGTTGTTGTCCAGAGAAGTTAAGTAGGAGTAAAAGTCAGTAGTAGTAGTGAATTGCAGAGTTTAGATTTAGTAGTTAACAGTTACAGTATTAAGCCAAAGGTACCCATAGCATAAGTAGCAGATTATGTTATTTCCCATGTTTTGCAAGTTAATGCTTTATTTTTTCTAACCTTTATTATTTTCCTATACATGTGTCAACCACATGTACTCATTGATATAGGTCATGTAGAATCCATGAGTACACAAACAATGCTAGCATCATCAAAAGCTTATGAAGCCTTGTTTTATAATTAAATGAAGCCTTTGGAAGAGTTTGGTGAACTATTCAACTAGGAACCCCTCCTCTGAATTGTGTGTCTAACACAAAGTTGAATAAGCATTAGAAGGGCCTTACATTTTTGGCGATGTTGTTGGAGATGGTGCTACATTCAAGATTATCCTATGTAATTTCAATATTTCATAGTTTAATTTTTTTGTTTCTAGAATTAGGTTAATTAGGTTTTAGTCATCAACACAAGAAAATTTTACTAACAATGTGCCAGAGTCATTGATCCAAAGAGTCACAACTATTGTATACATAGGTAAAAAGACACTCTGGGAAGATTTCTCCCCTCAATACATGAAGCTTTAGAGGATACTAGTGATCAAAGTGAATAGAGCAAGGGTATCCCTAAAGAAGAATCATCCCTAATACCAATATCCATGTCACATATAGAGGAGAATTCCCACACACATATGATCACCATGGGTAATGTTGCAGTGGAAGACCCACTAGAGCATGTAACCTTTGAGTTCCCCATTACCAACCAAGAGAGAAACCGCCTTGAAGAACATACCTCCTTCAACATTACTTGTCTTCTATGGGTTGGTCACGGAGGATCCAGCTACCTTCCTTTTTGAGTTTGATGTGTTATGTAGAAGTTATGATTATGCCACAGATGTGCATAGGCTCAAATTGTTTCCAACAACATTGAAGGATGCTACTCTAAGATGGTTCATGGGTTTAGGAAGAGATATTGTTCCAAATTGGAATTCCATGAAGTCAAAGTTCCTAGAAAAGTACCAAGATTATTGTAGAGGCATAGACATAAAGAGGGATGACATCTTTAGGATGTCACAGAAGGAAGATGAATCTTTGGAAGACTACATGAAAAGGTTTCAGTTTTTCCTTAAGAAATTCCACTAGAAAAATCTCTCTGACGAGTCCTTAAAATTGATATTCTTGAGGGGAATTAATGAGGATTGCATGGATGCACTTAACCTCATTTCCCAGGAAGGAGATATCTCTCAAGTACCATTTGAAGAAATATGCAAAGCATGTAGGAACTATTCAAGGTCTTTCACTAAGAAGGTTAGATGAGAAAGGAAATATTCTATCAACAAACTGTCCAATGGAGTCTCTAGAGTTGAATTGAGTAATCTCCTATCAAATATGAAGGAGGATATTATCAACCATCTAGCTACTCAATTAGACACCCTCCATATCAAAAAGAAACAAGAAGAGGCAAAAGTAGCTCTTATAGAATACTACCCACATTGTAGATAGAGAAGGACTAACTGCAAATGCAAGAAGGTGGCATGTATATCTCTGGAGATAAGCAAAGGACATCAGAATTTCATGCATTGGAAGGTGAAGATGGACAAGTATTCTACATAGCTCAAAGGAAACCATGGAAACCAAGACAAGGTATGCCCCAAGATCCTTTTAATTACATCTCATTTCCTAGTAACAATGCAAATTTTCCTAGTTGGAACCCTTAGTCTTGGGCTGGCACTATGAAAAACCAACAATGGACAACACCTCAAACCAATTAGAATCAATGATATCAAAACATGTGGCCATCACAAAATTACCAAGGATCTAACTATAACTCTCCATGGTCACCCCAACAAAACCAATGGCAACCTCAGTGACAAAGAGGTCAGCAATGGAAAAACCAAAACATGAATTATTAATAGCCATACTAGACCTTGCAGCCACAACATCAATCCATTATTCCAAACCCAACAAATCCAACACCACAACTACCTAGAACACCTCAACTACCAGCACAACTTGCACCTAACCCTAATAACAAGCCTACTTAGCAGGGATATGCTAACGAAGCTATTAAATACCCTACTTATGGAGTAGAGATGAGTGATGTCCACCTCAAATCAAAGAAAATATTGGTTAGGCCTTCATCTCCTCATATCACTGAATTGGTTGATGAGGAACCCCTAGTAGAGAACTTGGATAATCAACTTAAGGATCCTAAGTCAAATTAGGTTAGCCCAATTAACCCAAGCCCATCTAGCCTCTATTCCCTGAAAGATTAGCAGTTCAAAGGCATCAAACACAAGCTGAAATTGACCTATTGGGAAAACTTAAGGATGTTTACATCAAGTTGTACCCCTTATCCCAGCCATTAAGGAGTTCCATATCTATACTAAAATAGTGAGAGAACAATGCCTTAAAAATCTAGGCAGAAAGAGAAAAGACCCTTAGACTGTACATGTCTTAGGACAACTTGTAAAAATTATGTTGGGACTCGACATAACTGTCCCCAAGTATGAAAACCTTTGGGAGCCTTGTAGTGGATATCAAGATAAATGGAACTCTCATCAAGAACATCACGATTGACTTAGGAGTAGCTATTAATGTGATGACCAAGGAGACCATGAAGTTGTTACAATTAATAGAACTAGAACCTACACCTACTATTCTACAGTTGGAAAATTGGTCCACAATTAAACCTAAGAGTATCATTGAAGACTAGGTAATAACACTAGATTCATGGGAGTACCTTGTAGACTTCATGGTATTGCAGCCTAAAGCTAATCTTGGGGGCTATCCCCTCATTTTAGGAAGACCTTGGTTGGCAACAACAGATGCCTTAATAGGCTGCAAGTCTGGAAATATGATTATCTCTAATGGAAATGTGACTAATAAATTGGTCCTTCATCCACCAACCCAACCACATGCAGACCTAGAACAAACCATTTGGCTTGCCCTAGATGAGGAAGATCAATACTCTTTGTAAACCTTGATGACTATGAACATAATCCCTTGTTAGAAAACCAAGATGAAGATGATTTGATAGTAAAAATCATGCAAAATAACTATGGTAGGGACCTGTAGCATCAAGACTGTCTAACATGTCTACAAGATCCTCTACAAAATATGCTCCTTGCTAGCTCATCTGAGTCAAGTTCCCAAATATTCCACACTTTGCTACCACAACAATGTATTCCAAACATAGCAGGACTTGACATCTCACCAATTCAAACAACGTCCAAAAATTTAGAGATAATGTCAGGTAAAACATTGAATGTTAACAGTTAGTTAACTAATATACAAAAGACCTCACCGATGAATGTGTTGCAAGCACATGTAACATCCTTTGCATGGGATTATCATGTGACATGAAGGGGATAGGCCCTGACTTGTGCATACATAGGATTTACACTAATGATGTTTTTAAACCAGATAGATAACCTAAAATGAGGATAAACCCTGCGGTCTGAGATATAGTTAAATTAGAATTACAGAAATTGCTTGATGCGGGCTTTATCTATCCTAGATCTGATAGTCAATGGGTGTCACCTCTAGTAATTGTCTCAAAGAAAGGAGGTAAATGACTTGAGTATGTGTAGAATACTAAGAATTGAATGTTGCAACTAGGAAGAACCACTTTCCACTTCCCTTCATTGAACAAGTACTTGATTCATTAGCAAGTAAGAAGTACTCTTTTTAGGGAGCTTTCATCCTTTCCTATTTTTTTTCTCTTTTTCCTTTTCTCTTTTTTTTATTTTCATCTTTCTCAACACTCTATTCCATAACTTCATTTTGAAAGAGGGGGTTTACTATATTCAATTTATTATCATTGATTTCTTTTTACACATCATTCATAACACGTATTCCCTTAGGTTCTATTATGTTCTCAATAAATTAGTAGGCATTAAGGACTTAGATTCTTATACAATTTTTTATTTTATTTTGTTAAGAAAAAATTATTGTGCATTCTTTTTAATAAGGACACTTTGAGGTCCATTTTTATATTTCAACATTTCCTCCATATTTTTCCAGTATATTCTTTTTCATGACATGAATTCTCATTAGTAGACATAGTATAGCTTTCTTCTTTATTTTCCTCATTGGACATCACCATATCCTTATTAATAGACTCTCAAATTATCATTTCTTCATTATTTTTAGGCACAATAGACATCACTGTATCTAAGTTTTTTGTTTCTTCATTTTTTAAGGCACGTTGTACATCTTATTAGTAAAGATAGGATAAAAATTCTTTCCAAGTTTAACAATTAGAGAGTATCATTTTTTCATGTGACCATCCCTCAAAGATAGAAAGCATGGAGACCTCTTAAGGATTCAATTCCACATAAATACAAATTTCTTTTGCAAATTGAAACTCAACAAAATTAGTTATTTGTGTTCCTAAGTTGATAGAAATTAAGATTATTGTGCTCATATGGGACGAAGTACTCCTTATTTCATCAACATGTAAAATATTCACTATATGATTCAAAAGCTATAGTAGAAAAGACCACATTTTTGGTGGCACAATTGTTACATTTATCCATTTGGGTATAGAGAAAGACAACACCTCTAGAGATGCCTCAAGGAACCAATCAATAGTTCTAAACAAGGATTTACCAATTATATTCCAAAATTGTTTGCTAAGAACCATCTTTTGCATATTATGGATCTTTGGAAATATAATATATAATCCCTTGTAAATCATTTTACAAAATTAGATGTAGACTCCAAGCTTTTCCCCCTATATATATTTATTCACTAGTCAAAAAAAATGAAAAGGGGGATTTTCTATATTGACACAAGAAAGAAACATGACACATTCTTTAGTCTATTTTCTTCTTTCCTAATAGCTTCAAGCATGTCTTCATGAGGAAAAACATGAAGAGTTCCATTCAAAAGAAGGCCCTTACTATTTTCTCTAGCTTCAAATGGGTCCTTCTCCTTTGTGTCCCCCATCTCTATTGATTCCTTAGACTCCCACCCTAAACTTAGCAACCTTCAAAGCCTTTTCTACATCCTCTACATTCAAAATTTCTCTATATATTTTTCTAGAAACCTGTGTACCCTCGTCTCTTTTCTTGCTTTCCAAAACCATTGATTAACACACCCGCTCACAAAATGAGCCTTACCTTTACAAGGGGCAAACCAACTCCTAATGTTACTCAAAATTTAATGCATGCTGAAACTAACAACTACAACAACATAAAATATGAAAATAACAAGAAATACACACAAAATTCACAAAATGAGACTCTTCAAACCACAAATGATAAAAAGTATTGATCAAAATCAATTCCACATATACGAGCTTCAACCAAGCAAGTCATTAGTTAAGGGTGACTATTCATCTCCCTCATCAACTTAAGAGCTCCTCTCTCTTTTCTTCACATCATTCCTTTCATATAAAAATAAAAAAATATATATATATAAATACACACCATAACCACAAACTTCTAATGGTGTGTTTGGAAAGGAGTCCCTTGAAACGGATGGAAGCCTTCAAATTTAAGGAAAAGCTTGGTATGGATAAGATCGAGCAAACGCGAGTGAGTGGTAATAGCATGTCTCCAATCCCCATAATTGCTGTAACTTGTGGTCCGTTGCCGTTGGGGTGTGGGCCGTGAATCCCGCGTAATGGGCCTCTTTTTACTCAAACTCAATTAATAACTAGCACAGACTGTTCACCGCGTCTCACCGACTTTCCAGTTGCAGAATCCGTTCGAGCCTCCACGTAGACATTTGGTAGAATCTATGGCTGTCACACGAGCTTTATTCTATCTACCAAAACCAGTAAAGTGGGTCCCATTCCTACCAAGAAAAGCTGGCCCTCGTTCCTCATACGTTCAAGGGATAAAGGATAAACACAATACGTGTTCGTAAGCAGGACACCCTGGAACTGCGTGTGGAGAAGTTTAGGGAGGGTACCAAATGGAAAGAATCTTCTTAATTCTTTCTTCAGAAAGAAGGGTTCTTTGGCAAGGCCCAGACGGAAGGATTAAAGGAAGGTACCTAGAAAGATTCCTTAGCTGGCACTGGCTTAAACGTTTCAATTTCACCTCTATTTAATGTCAATCACATGGAGGACGATGGTACAATCCTAGTTAGATGATTTCCCAAAATAATAACGTTTGGGTAGAGTTTACACGTCATCCGGTCTGGAGCTGGAAAATAGTAAATTTTACAGACAATTGTTGGTCAGTTCGGTCTCAAACAATCTCCCAGCGGACGGTCATTTTAGCTGAGATTCAATCAGGTGTCACTGAGATAAAACTTTTTCTTTTGTCTGCTGAATCGGCCCAAAATCAGGAAAGTAAGTTTTCTGTAGGATTTGAGAGATAATGTCAATGGCTAGCCTGTGTAGAGGTTTTAGACAAGCCTTGAGAAGCCGAGGATCGATTCTCCATTATGGGGATTGCCCAATGGGAGTCCGGAGCTTCGCGCAGAGACGAACTCCATGTTTGGAGTTCGCTGATCCCAAGCCACGATATGAATGCCCATCGGTCTTGGAGAGCTATCTTTTGGGGAAAAAGAGCAGTGATCATATAATCCATGATCAGCTGCGCTTAGCAAATGCCCATCCTCCTTCTCAAATGGAAAAATTGTCTACAGAGGACGTTGCAGCAGTTTTGAGATTCGTGAATTTGAATGCTGTGAAAAGAAAGCTTCGAGAGATTCCAGAAGCCTGCATTTCATTCCAACAGTTGCTCCAGCTCTGCTTAGATTGCACAAAGAGCTCGTCTGAAGACGAGGGAAAAGATATCATAAAGTGTTTGGAGCAATCGGGAGACATCCTCAGGATAGGCCAGACTGTATATCCTCATCCTCAGCAGGTATCCATTTCATTTCATTTCAATTTACTGTCATAATGCTCTGTTTTGCTCTGTTTTTTGGGCGCTTTGGCTGAGTTTTTGCCCTGTTTTTTCTGTGCAGATGGCAAGAGCTGTAGAAAGTGTTCTGCCTCGGCTGGCGGATGAATCTTGCATAAAGGAACTGCGGAAAATGGAGAAGGAAAAGGCACAAATTGAGAAGAAATGCCAGAGCATGGTGCGCAGAGAACTTTGGTGTGGATTGGGTTTTTTTGCAGCGCAAACAATGGTTTTATTCAGGCTGACGTTTTGGGAATTATCTTGGGATATAATGGAACCCATTTGTTTCTACCTCACCTCTTTTTATTTCATATTGGGATATGCATTCTTTCTCAGGACGGCCAGGGAACCATCGTTCGAGAATTTCTATGCAGCTCGGATCGATATTAATCGAAGGAAGGTCATGAAAAATGAAAATTTTGATTTGCAGAGATATAGAGAGCTTCAAAAGATTTGCAGGCCCACAGCGAGTTCCAGAATCCGTAATCTGCAAGGAAAAGTGTCTGTTTAGGACACAACGCCATTTTTTCCGATGTTTGTTACAGAAGTAAAGTGCATTTTTGCTTTTTTTTCTTTCTTTTTTGAGGAGAATTGCTAATTTGCATATCCTCCTCCGGCACCGCTTTGGGCATATTTTGAGGTGGCCATCTGAGAGGCACATATTTCCCTTTTTGTATGTCTGATGCTACGATTTTCCGCATAACAAACTAAAATAATATGTTAAGTTTGAAGGCATGGCAGGATAAGCTTTGGCTTTAAATTTGCTTCTATCCTGAACTTCGGTATGCTAGGGGAAAGTTACCGTGGACACGGGTTCAATAGAAATTTAGTTATTTTTAGGTAGAATTATGTTTGTGAGTATAGGATATTTTTGAGAGGTGTTTTATAATGGTAGGAAAGGGTGGAGTGTAATGGGATTAGAATTGTGTTTGTGGGTATAGGATATGAGAGGTTTTTACTATGCTAATAAAGGGTTAGAATTATGTTTTTGAGTATAAGATATGAGAGGTTTTACAATGGTAATAAAATGTGACGTGTAATGGTGTGAATGTATCGGCAAAAAATTTCTATTTTTTATCTTAATTTTGAGTCATTTATATATGAAGATAATATTTAATAATAAAATAGTTTTTAAGTAAATAAAATAGTTTCTAGGTATTTTTAAGATAGAGGTATTTAAGATATCTATATTAGTTTTATTTTATTTTTAAAAAAATATTATTAAGATAAAAAATTTCACAATGGTAAAATTTGTATATTTATTTACTTTTATGTTTATTTAACAATTAATAGAATTTTGTGAAAATTAGGATTCTAGTCTTTGGGAGAGATCTTTTGTGATACATTTTATTCAATTATTGTATTCAACAAGTATAGTGCTTTTATGGTGTTAATTTATTGATATTGCTAATGGTAATTGTAACAATTTGTGTATACAAAATTCTAAATTTTAGATCATTATAAGTTTGGTCATTCAATTTCTAATTTCATTATCATTGATTTATTTGAAAATGATAATATAAAATTTAATTTTAAATTGATTTCTATCATGCCCTCGAAAAAATATTTTCTATTTTAGATCTACTAACTAATACATGATATTACCTAATTGATAATGACACTATTGTTGTGTTTTATTTGACAACCTTGTTGTGTCTAATGCTTAATGATTATCATATAATTATTTAATGTTATTACTTAGCTTGTCAATTGATTTCTTGCTTGTTGTGATGGTAAGGTTCCTTGAGGGATCTTTGTATTGATTGTTATATGTATATCATTGCTTATAATATACTAATAATAATGTCATAAACAATTGTGAAAAGTGTGCATGTAAGAGATAAAAGAGGTTATAAATATATATAGTTATATTACTCACCTTGATGTTTGAATGCGAACCTACGTTAGACTTTTCCGATTAAAATGATCTTCCCTAATTACGTATATTTATACACACATATAAAGCTTTCTTTGATTAGTAAGTTTATATTGTATTGAATCTATGTTGAAACTTTAGAATGGTCGTAGGCCATTGGCTCAAACTTAACATAAATTTAAAACTAAGCCTAAATCCATGTGGGCTTTTGCTTGGCTTATGAGAGAAGTGCTAAGTAACAAAGGTCATTTTCACTACTGCAGGAATGGCTTAAATTTTCATATGATTCCCGATAGTAGAGAATTTATACTTAATATTTGTATTGTGCAGCCTTCTCAAGTTTTAAAGGTTTTTATTTGCATAATCATTCTTTCTAATAGAGAAGCCTCTCCATATCATTTTCAATGACCACGGGATCTCTAACTAATCTCAATCTCTTATCATGTTAGAGTTTTTGCACTAAGATAAGCTAGTTATTAGTCCCTGTCTATATAGCAGGAGACTAATGTTTTCGATTGAGCAAAGAGCAAATTTAATTGTGCTTTGCGAACCAAGCGCCAGATATGATGCACTGTTAATCCAAAGTTTGAAATTTATGTTTATTTTGCTGGAAAAAAAATTACTATTTATCTCTGTTCGTATTGGCAAGTGTCTAATTTCCTGGGGGTTTACATTTTACAGCAATAATTTTACATAGGTTGTCCAATCATTGGGAGAGGGCAAAGCATTACGATTGTTTCCCTAATGTTTTGTCAGTTTTTTCAAGGAAGGGCACATGGACCTGGAACTGGGTGTGTGGCTTCCACATTTTCGGTTTGGGCGTGTCGATTTTGAGTGCAGGAGGATTTTTACAAGACAAGTGTAGGTACACCTATCTGTGTGCAAGGCTCATCAAGAACAAGTGTCTTGGCCTGTTACACTAGGCGCCTTCCAAAAAACGGCCAAAAAACCTTTATTTGCACCATAGATTTATGCAAATGTTTTGCTTTCAGGTTTTTTTTTGTTTTAAACAGCACTCTGGAGGATTTATCACTGTTTTATTTTTTTGTGCCTTCTTCTGCTATGCAGGACTGAGGAATACGCTTTATGTGCTGAATTGGGTCATGTGCATTTCTATCATTTCTATCTATGGTGGCTTGTTCCAAACTCTACTATAAGGTACAATTTTTTCCTTGTATTTCTTCAAATTGGTGCTCATTTTCTCTATTGTTTTTGCATGCCTGTGCTAGATACAGACAGTTATCATTTCATGATATAACACCCCAGCTCATTTTGGGTTTTGGTTGTTCTGTAGATGGGGATTTTCACTTACATCGTATAGTAAAAGGGGCTATGTTTATTCTATGCTTTGTAATCACGGGCTTAATATAGTTAGTATTGTTAGGTAAGTCCTATCTAGGATGTAGAGAGTTTTGGCACTGGTGAGCTCCGTTGTGGTAATTTATTGACTTGTATCTGGACACTGGATTTTAATAAAAATGATATGATACCCATAAAAACAATTGTGGTGCATGTTGCGGCCAACTGCTACCATATTCATATTGATCATCCTTTTCTATGTGTTTCTGTCTACTTCACAATTTATCATGCACACCCTTTATCTTCCAGACCACAATCTCTAAAGCCCACATTCCCAGTTGCCACATTGTCTTTCCAGCTAAATATGAAGAAGAGAGAATCCAGGCATGGCAAGGCCAGCTGGCCATCACTGGCATTAATGGTAGCCCTATTTCTGGTCGCAAGCAAGGATGCAGCCAAGAGTGGCATTCATGGGTTGATCGTGATATCTCCAACAAGAAGGTAATTTCCTTGCTTTCTTTTTTAGAAGTTTCAAAAAATCAATTTTGTGCATATTACCAATTTTAAGCAATTCAGCAATAATTGGGCTCTAACCCCTAACTATGATTGTTGGTTTTTGTTTCAATGGATTGTCTTTGTAGCATACTCACAAGAAATTAAAAACGGGGCATCAAGAATCAGAGGCACATGGACATTCTGCCTGGAAGCGGCCATTGGAAGATTCATTTCACACCACGCATCACTTCTCTCCTGAGTCCTAATTGTAGCCTAAAAGCTATACAGGGTAACCAATCCCACAACCTATTTTTCGTAATCTAACTGTTGATTTACTTTTTAGCCCTGTTGGGTTAAGATTAGCTTTACAAGTACTTAGAGATTTGAAGATTACATAATGTTTGAATTGAAGTTACAAAAAGGCGGTACTGGTCAAGTTTAAGCTCTTTGCATTAATATGGTATAATCAATCTTAAAAGTTGAGAAAAAATAACATAGTAATAACTATAAATTTACCATTAAGGGCTGCAATTGCTTGCAATTCCTTTCTC